>BPLR01013057.1:0-23405 GCA_021605095.1 Caerostris extrusa
CCGTAAAAATTCTCCCTTGTCCTTGAAATCTCGCCAGAAGGCGGACTTGGCCCACGATGGGTTGTTATGACACCGATGATGATTACTATTATTAGACTCCTTTTTCAAATATGTATGATTGTAATAATAAAAATTGAATATTAAAGTTACATTTCACCAATAAGATTTATAGGACCTATGAGACAATAAAAACCACAACGAACTTAATCTTCATTTGAGTTTGCCGATCTAAACATTTCCACGTGCCTAACATTGCACTACGCCACTGTGCTAAAAAAACCTTTCCTGATATCACCTAAAAAAATTAGAAATCATCTCAAGTAATTTTTCTTTCATAAATTCTCAGACTTAACTTTTAACATTTCAACAAGCTAAAATTAACACTCCCTTCAATTTCATAACAATAAAGTATTAAATTAAAACTTGTTCCTAGACACAAAAAAAAAAAAAAAAAAAAACCTGTGAAAAATACCTCGCTTCGACGTAATTGAAAAAAATGGCCACAGCATAAACACTGGGCCAAAAAAATGAATAGCCCTAACGCCAGAGATGAGACGTTAAACTTCAGATAAATTTATCATCACCACGTGATACGAAAGAGGAGATGTAAGAAGAGAAAACGGCAATAAAAAATATTCAATTCCGGCATTTCGTGACGTATAAATAAATCATATGTGGCGTTTAAGGGACATTTTACACACACGTCGAAGAAAAAGAAGTACCCTTTATGTGTAGGACAATAATGAGAGGTAACCATTAAAAACTTGCAAGGCTGCTTAAACAAGACTACTTAGATGTTTTACCATCCCTGCTGAGATATATAACATGCTACGACCTTAATTAAGACTTTATTGTTAAAAAAATATGGGTTTAAAGTAAAGTCATTACATTTATCAGTTAAAATAAAATTTAATGGAAAGTGAAAAGTGATGTTGCCAAAAATCGTAGAAGATAAAATGTGAATTTTTATCTATCAAAAAGTAAAAGTTGACTGAAAATTATTATTTGGGCCTTTTAACTATTATATATTTTTATTCTGTTAATGATCATGTTTCTTCACTGTTAGTAGTATACTTTCTATTAATCTTTTTCGTTTTAATTAGAGACATCAATTAATCTCCACGTATAAAAATACATTTTGTAATTTTTAGTATATCTACATTCCATCTCAGATTCTTTCTCTTTTCCTCATTTATCTACAAGGAATTTGTTAACGTGAAAAAAAATCAACTAATTTTCTTAGCAAAGTTTCTAAACCCTCATTGAGTACATTGTATTGATTTTTTTCCAATAAAAATCAAATACAAGTTTTTATGGCTTTTCTTATGATTCATCAAATTTTTTTAAAGGGTTTAAACCCTTTTGACTAATTACAAGATGATTGAATGGAAAACATCATTCATATGAATATTCAGTTAATGTAAATCTGCAAACGATGGCCTAATTTTTAGAAAAAGATGCTTTTCAACTATTGTCCTTTACAAATGCCACATATTTTACAGACTTGTAAAATATGTAAAAATGAGGTAGGATTTGTGGCAAGGTATAACTCAATTTAGTGTGGTGCATGCATTGTATCTTTTGTGTGATTTTATTTTGTGTATGATTTTTCTAATCAATCACCTAGCATTTATTTTTAAAGATTTTTAAGAGGAAAAACTAATTCCAAGATGAATGACAAGATCCTTCCTTATCAATATTCAGTTAGTGAGCAAATGATACCCTTATTTTTAAGAACATATAGTTTATAGTTGTTTTTCTTTTTTATTTAGATAAAATTGTACAAAATGATGACATATTTGTAGCAGGTACAGCATATCTTAGTGGAGCATGAATTGAACCCCATACAACAATTACATTATGCTTCTACAGATTTTAAGGTACTCTAGGATTGGCATCTTACTGTACGTATCATCTAACCAACACTTTGATTAAATCTCAAAGTTGTATCAAGATTTCTACCTCCAAACTTCAAGAGAATTTTCGGAGATAATAAAAATGTATCGAGCCTATTCCTTTTACATTCGGTTATCCACCACAGATCACCAGATCTAAGAGAGAACTTTACAAAACATATATTCATTTTGAAAATTCGATTTAATTCGATCTCAAAAGTTATTTTGAAAACATTGTCTTCCATGGAATTTTGATACAACATTTGAGAACCTGAAAATCACCGTCAGATAATTGTGTTACATTGTGAAAAGACTTAATATATTTTTATTGTTTTTACATTAATGAACTACTCACCCATCATATTTTCAAAATAAGCTGCGTAGTAGTTCATGATGTAGTAGTCCATTCAAAGTATATTAGGTATTATTTCATCAGCTTATTAAACATAGTTTTAAAATGATCTTATACATGTGTGAAGTATTATTTAAAATCAAAATGAAGTTACACAATGTAATTTCAGACATATTATTTTATTATAAATTAAAATGATAAATATTGATGATCATGATACATTGTATTAAATCTGTTTTCATATATATATATATATAGGAAAAAAAGTTTAGAAAAACAAACACATAAGAAATTGTCAAATTAGTTAAAATGAACGGGTCCTGTAGAAACACAAAATGCAAAGACTGCACTGATGGTAACGAAAATGTACATAAACATAAAAAAAGAACTGTGAAAACTGCTCAGATTGATCAAAAGTATATATATATAATATACAATAACACGGTTTCTACCCAAAGTGCTGGATAATAGCAAGACCCTTAGAATTTAATTATAGTATCCTGAAGATCTTAAGAGAAGTTTACCAGGGAATAAACAGCCTCAGGACATTATAAGCCATGTTACATGTTACTGCTGCGCTGTAGATAGCCTGAGGTATTTATATCTATTTATTTTCTCTCTCTCTCTCTCTCTCTCTCTCTCTATATATATATATATATATATATATATATATATATATATTTTATATTTATATATACATATATATATATATATATATATATATATATATATATATATATATATATATATATATATATATATATATATATATATATATATATATATATATATATATATATATATATATATATATATATATATATATATATTATATATATATATATATACAATGTGTAGATGACTTCGATTATATAATAAAGAAAGACGCATCTAAGCAATAATAATTAAAAGTACGTTAACAACACAATTGCATACAAACAACCATACATTCATGACTATAACAACGATTACTTCCGCTGCCAAACATACAAAGTATAATAAGAGTAGTGACGATATATATATATATGTACCATTTTACATATTTACATACATAAGGTTGTTTCATTAAAAATTTTCCACTTTCAACATTTCTCCATGAACTTTAAAGAGCTGGTTAGATACATTTAGCATACTTAGCACGTATTTGAGGTATATAAATTAAATCTCAAAATAATAGGAAGCTTTACACGTTTCCTCCGTGTAGCAATTTGCTAATTTACATATTTTACCATCCGAAAAGGGAGAAATAATATAATTTTACGAGATTCTTACTGGATTCAGAAATTATTTATTAAAACACTAATTTTATCATTTGTTTAAAAATGATATGTTAATTTCGATAACTCGTCTAGCTCTTAATAAAAATCAAAACACAAGGTCAAAATGAATCCCATCATCATTAACATTAAGAATTAATTCGTTATTTCGACTTCAAACGGAATTCTAATGAAATCAAAGTGCTAAAGCGATGAATATATTTTATTCAGATAAGGTTACATTTAAGAGTGAATACATTGATTATAATTGTTATTTTCCCACCAGAGGATATATTACATACCCTTTCACCGTCATATCTTTTTTTTTAATCTGTAGTAGAAAGTAAAAGTTAAGTCAATGTGTCTTACATTTTGGCATTAACAGTTTTCAATAATATTATAAAAAATAATGATAAAAATTTTAGATAATTTTTCTAATAAATAATAATAAAATATCTGATAGTTTCCTAGAAAATAACATAAAAAATCTATTTTATTATTTAATGTGATAGCTGGACGAAAAATAAATTCACGATGACTTGATTGGATTGGATTAGCTTGAATTGAATTGATGATTGATTAAATTAAATTAAATTTAATTGATGATTGATTGATTTATATTGGATTTAAAATGAATTAATGATTGATTAGGTTGATTTAAGTGATGATTGATTGGTTTGATTAGATTGATTGGTTTGAGTTGGATTGATTTGAAATAATGATAGATTGATTGAATTGAAATAATGATAGATTGGATTGAATTGAAATAATGATAGATTGATTGATTAGATTGGATTGAATTGAAATAATGATAGATTGAAAATTGAATTGAACTGATAATTGATTGAACAATGTAAATTTAAATTTTGTAATTAATCATATTAGATAGGGTTTTTTAAAATGTAAAATAAATTTTCAACTTGTAATGAAAATCAATAGAGTATGAATGTTAGATTTTAATTTTTAGTTCTCTGCTAATTCAAAAACAATAAAGCTGAAAAGGAAATATTTCATCAAGCAGCAATGCAAAAGCATACAAAAATTAAATGTGATTTTTAGAAAAAAAAAATAATGATAACAATCACTATAAAACACAAAATGAAACACAAATCGCACTGTTCGACCGTATTAAATCTTTACTTTTTCAATGTATAATCGTAATGAATGAAATGTGTCATGGCAATTATTGAATGTTTTTTTTGGGGGGAAATAATATTCCATAGAGTTGTGCAAGATTAAAAAGTAATTAAAAAGACATCTCACTATTAAAATAAAATGTATTAAAATTGAGGTAAATCAATTCAGTTTCTTGTTAAAAGTTAAGAGAGTAAAATATTTTTTTCTTTCAAAAACAGTCTACATTTAAAAGTATTATCTGAAAGAATTTTTTTTTCCGTGCTTTCCCATTAGGATTTTACCTCGGTTGCGGAAATACATGTTTCTTCAACTGGGAAACGGCAAACGCAACTTTCGCCAAATGAAGACTTAAAGGCAAAAATGCTCAGTGGAAAAATTAGCTTAATTTTTATACCAAAAGTGCATTTTCGGAATCTTTCATTGCGTCTCTTAAGAGAATACAGCTTTACAATGCTAACAAAAAGAAGCGTTGTGAGTTATTCTAGGAACAATTCATTTTTACTACTTTTACTGGCATTCCATGGTCAAAAAGTTTCTTAACGAACTACAATTTATTTTTTACAACTTTTACAAAAGATTTATGAATTTTTACGTACTTTTAATTGTACTTTTGAGTTGGTATAAAAAGATATAAAGGCAAAGTAAAAAAACCACATAGTATAAAAGTAAGATTTGTTTCAGAATATCTCGATATAATTTTATTTACTGTAAATAAGTCATCACAAAAAGCATTTAGCATAAAAGTATTTTTTTTCATAAAAAATGTAATTAAAGGGAACCTTAATTTTACGTTTTTATTTTTTAAGTTATCCTACTTTGTTTTCTGTAATGGAACCAAGTAAATGTTATATTTAATGTCATTATTTAAAGTAGATTGTTTATTTGAGATGATTTAATATCTACCAATTTATTTACTTCTTACTTAATTCCAATCTACACCCATATGCAGGACTATGTAACTGACTATGATTTATAAATACCAGAGAGGAAAATAATATTAAAATTCAATAATAGACATACATTTTTAAAAGAAATGCAGTAATATTTTGGAAAGACAAACAATATGGAATGATACTATATATTTTACAAAAAGGTTTATAACACAGAAAAAATAATATACAATTATTACTTCTTCTTTTGTATATCTGGCAACACCTACCGTAGGAATCATCAGCTCCCCTCTTTATACTGACCTGAGACCTGACTGTCCAAGAATTATCTTGTGAGAAATATGTTACATCTCTCTTTAAACTCTGTTATAAAACTTTTGATGTTTATAAATTCATGCAACTAAAATTGCAATAAAAAAATTATTACATAAATCGAGCCCATCATAGTTAATCCTTCTTTCACACTATAATTTTAAATATGATATGGCATGCTACAACTAATATAGAACAAATAATATAGAGTGATACCATATATTTTACAAAAAAAGTTTATAAAATGAAAGGTTTATAACACAAAAAAATATTATACAATCAGTAACAAGTCCTTTCATAAATATGGACACATCTTTACTGCAGGGAATCATCAGCCCCTACTTTCTACTGTCTGGAACTTCCTCAGTCGTGACCAAGAACTTTGTCCTGTGTGTGATTAAATGTTACATCGTTCTTTATATATTGTTATTGCTGTTTGATGTTTAACAATATGTAATTAAAATGGTTTCATAAATCGAGCCCCTCATAATTTGATTCCTTTTCGCACAATGATTTTAAATATGATATGGCATGGTAACAAATGTTAAATAATATGGAATGATACTATAAATTTCATAAAAGCAAAAGTCACACGAATGACTTAAAATACAGAAAAAATATATACAATTTTTAAAGATGATGGGGCATGGTATACATCTTTAAAATTGTATATAATTATATAGATACAGCACAATTATGTACAATGATTTTAAACATGATATGGCACGCATACAATATTAATAATATAATGATATTATGTAATATTATTTTGTAAAGTTTTACTTGTGTTTGCTATAGCACTGAAAGATCACGGTTTTGTCAGATTTCTGTACTTTTATTTCAAATGAATATTAATATTCTAATGTATATTTCCTTCTGGGTGATTTACTATCTTAGCGAAAAGCAAAAAATATTAGAATGTGAGTTTATTCCTATTTTCCCTGCCTAAACAAATCGAAGATCGAATTCCATAGGTGCTGTTTTCTTTTTTTAAAAATTTATAAATCTAAATTACTTTATTAGAACAAATGGCGGCGCTTTTAGATTTCGAATTGCATATCAAAGAACTTAAAATATTTCTTTCCTTTCAATAAAATATATTCTATTCCCTGGGAAATATACGAAATGATTTAAGTTCCACCATTTCCACACGAGGTTAACTTCCAGTAAGTGCAACAGATAATTTACTCACTTGTTTTCGAAAACACACGAAGATGTTCTTTTTTTTATCCAACTGAATGTTTTTGAACAATCTAAAAGTTCTTTCTTTACTTTGCAATGCGATCTGTCAACCAAGAGTCGCATTCATCAATCATTACCTAAGGATGCTCTTTAATTTTCTGACACCCTTTTTTCATCAGCGTCTTTTGCAAAATTTCTGAATCTGTATGTCTTGAAAATGTTAAAAGGTTGATTTTTAATCTGAAAGTAAATATTTTCCTCATATTTCATTTAAAATAAATATTTAATCTTATAGGGTAGATACTTTTAAGTACATCGATATTTTCAATGCATACCTCAAAAGAAAAGTAGTTCAAATATATTATAGAATAAATTCTTATTAAACAAAAATAATTTTTACATAAAGCTGTAATGAAATTGCTTTATAAACGTTTTTATTTACTTATAATACAACTGAATATCTTAATAAATTGTTAAATCCTTACATTCTTCTATCTATTTCAGATGTAAACTTTAATGGAATTTTTGGCTTCGAAATCGAAGGCTTATATCTCTCAAAATTCTAATTTATATAAATAATGGGCCATGTAAAATATTTTTTGATACTGATAATTGTTATTAGCTTAAAAGATAGAACATTTCTGCAGACATATATAATTAAAAATCACTCAAAGGATAATTTTTTACCTATAAATCTAAAAACTATAGAACAATAATTTAACAAATTTATTTTTGTGCATAATAAGTTGTCTATGTTGCATTTAAAATGTGTTTCTACAAAATAATAGTTAGGGGGTCTATATATATATATATATATATATATATATATATATATATATATATATATATATATATATATATATATATATATAAATATATATATATATATATATATAAAATTAAAACTTATAAAAATAAATTTTTTTCTTTTGTTGCGGTAAAAGTTACGGACAGATATGCATGTGAACCTGATTCAATGTAGTGCATGGATTCAAAGTAAATTTTATCTCAAAATAAAAAATGCAATGTTTAGCCATCATATTTATTAAAATTGCAAAGACAACACTGAACAACTGCAACACATAACATACAAAACACAATCATATAACAAATATGTACCAAATCATCTTAAAAGCAAGTTTGTTTAAGGGTCTTGGTACCCTCTGTACTGCCTACAACATTTCATTCGACCCTGATCACTCTTTTTTCTTGTCCGTCTCGCTTTCTCGGTTCCAAAGTCTAACAGGCGTAAACAAAAATATGCATAGACCAAAGTCTAACGTCTAACCAAAGTCTATCTATCAATCAAGAACTCGACTCCGTTGACTATATTTTGGGGACCCTTATTGTTGCTAAACTAAAATCAAAGATTTAAAAATTCTAATTATTCATCTTAGCCTATATGCATATTTTAGTCAAAACAACTCCCAATTATACCCTTTAAAAATTACACTTTATTAGTGTTTAGTAATTAAAATATTGAAAATACTTCCTTTACAACTTAATTTTATGTAATTCTAACATCCAACCAAATTTCCATAAGCATAAAGAAATGCAAATAAATATTTCTGAATTCACAAAGTGATTTCACATTTTAAAAATTGTTTAAAACTGTTAATGGTCCCAAATCAGTGTCCGATAAATTATATCATATTTATTGCATTTACAAACAGCAAAAATTATATTAATCATAAATGTTTTTCTAAAATTTAAATATGAACTTGAATTTCATATCAAATATTGAATTTGAAATCCCCTTTTATAAAAAGAAACACTGTTGTGAAGCCAGATTATCTCCATACATAACATAAATATATTTTTGAAAATGTTAATGGTCTACATATAGATAGCATGCGTTTATTATTACCAGAGAATTTAATTTCAGGTGAAATTAGCTTAACTGTTACAAAGTGGGAAGCATAGAAAGTAATAAATACTCTGCTATAAATTAAGTTAATATTACGAGATTAAATTTTACGACTAGGGTTATAACGAGACTTCTTGGTAATCAGCTTTTTCCTAAATGATTTCAGTTTCCCCTAAATTCAATTTTCTTTCTTATTTGCCAAAGTACTAAATACTGCAAGTTGAATAATTTGTTTGCTTTTATAACCATTATTGTTCATTCTTAAAATGGAATCAAATTGTCTGGATACCTGTGAAGTTTCCTTTTAATGTGTGAGTTTTCGCGTAGTTTGTTAAAGTGCCAAAGGAAAAAGATAATATTTAGAGAGAAAAATAAGCATGCTCACTTCTGTAATTAATTCAATAACTGGGAAGAGGTTTATACAGACATCACTAAACGATCACGTATTGTTCAAAACAGCTCTTAATAATTCGTTTATAATCAAAAAATATATTCATATTGATTTATTTGTAAACTGCTTTAAAAATATGTTCACCTAATTTTTAAAGTACATTTTCCTAGGTTTCAAAACAGAAATCTTGTAATTGTTTTTCTTATAATGACTAACTATAATTTGTTGAGAATATGATACATCTTTGCTGTTACTTGATAAGGTGATATGCAAATTATTATTGCAATATTAAAATGCATGTATACGTAAAAATCCCATTAAAATCATTAAAATGGCTATTTTTGTCTAATTCTGCTAAACTCAAAATCCTTAATTGCTAATTAATTTTTTACGAAACCTTAAAAATATTAGTTAAAATTCATGTTCTCATAATAAAAGAACTTGTATCAAATTACAATTGTAGTGTGCAGATTCAGGCAATCAGATTGAAACTGGGGGTGGTTCCGTTGAGATAATTGAGGCACAAGTTGGAAAATTACAGATTTATTTAAACACACAGAATAGAGACAAACACTATTTAACACATTTAAATTCGCACAATTATAGATTAGTGGAAGGATTCCAATTCTAAGCCGAAAACCGATATTCAGCTACGGGCAGTGTGTGAAATATACTTTTCTCCGTGTGAGAATCTGTAGGCCAACTAACACACAGGGTAGCACTAAATATATTTCTTCTCTTGGTGAGAGACTGTAAACTAAATGTTTCTCAAAATAGAAACGCGTGATTGCGCTGTACTTCCTCTCCGGTAAGAATCTCGAGGTCTATTAGCCCTTTCTACTGTGGTGAAGGCCACAAGGGGCGCTCCCGCCAGTACGTAGAAGCACATTCGAATATTTATTATATTAAAATATATTGACATTTAATTTTTCTAAAATGATTAAGAGGTTTTACATTTATATTATATGCTGTACTTAAATAATAAATCAAGTATACAATTTAATTAACATATTTTTCCTTTATTAAATTAAAGTATCTTAAATTATAGCACTGCAAAAATGTATTACAAAACACTAAACACTATAACTAATTGTAACGAATAATAATTTAATCAATTATTTAAGATACTATAACAGATTACACTGTTCTGGTACACCCATTAATATCCGCCACATTCATTTATTAGGATCTGAAAACCACATATATTTTAAAAGAAATTGAGAAAGCAGTAGGCTAATTAAATCTCTCGCTGAAACAACTAGTTTCAGTTTTTAGAATACGCAATGGCATCTTTCCTAATTAACATTTTTTTCCCAATAACATTCGAAATTCTGTAAGGTAAAACTTGTTGAACGAATCTTGCTTATTTCAGAAAATTCAGTAAAGTATATTTTTTTCTCTATTAAAATAATGGCCCATGCCATGACAAGCGAAAACAAATGTTCTCATATTTCGTATTTCTTTTTTACGGAGTTGCGTAGGAAATTGCTTCTCTTCAATTGACGTTTTGCTTTAGAAGAAAATTTTTAAAATTCGACCGGGAACATGAAAGTCTTGAAACAATATGGCGTTACATTTTGTCACTTAATGCGACATTCTTCGAGAAAATTAAAACTTAAATGACAAACTTTTAATGAAACATATCAAATTCGTGGTTTCTTTACGTGTAAAACTCAGTGCAGACAGACGCCATGTGGTGCATTTCACATCTTAAGAAGAAAATTTGTTAATTATTCAATGGAACTTCCCATGTTTTTTTTTCGTTTGTTCTTTTCGTTATTTCTTGATGAAGTTAGTTCACGTGCTTCGAGAAATTAGTTTTATCTTTAGAAAACCCTGCTCTGTTTGCGGTGTACGAGACAGTTTCTACTTTTCCCCACAAGTATTTTTCAAAAATAATTTCTGAGACCATCAATGAGTGAGAAATTGATAATTTGAAAGCTATATATAATAAGCAACCACTGCCTCGCATTTAGTATGTTCATCTTTGTTTACTTGAAGATTTTCTTTTTTAAAATAGATAGACGCAATTAAAATATTTTTAAGCTCATGTACATAAAGTAATTGAAAAAATTATTTAGAAATTTGTAACTTTTTCGTTAAAGAAAGTATTCTCTTCCTATAAGTTCTAAAAGTTACTCTGTTAAACGGAGGGTTTGCGAAATATACTTTCTTTCCGGGTGGGAATCTGTATATCAACTAATACGCATGGCATCACTAAATATATTTCCCCTCTGGATGAGAAACTGTAATCTAAACGTTTCTCATAACAGAAGAGCAAGGGTATGGTTATACAATCGAATATTAATGATATTTAAATATACCATCATTTTATTTTTCTCAAATGGCAAAGAAGAGATCTTTGAATTATATTATATCTGTACTTAAATAATAAATCAACTATACGATTTAATTAACACAGTTTTCATTTATTAAATTAAAGTATTTTAAATTATTATACTACAGAATTTATTACTAACTAAACACTGTAACTAATTATAACCGAATAATTATTTAATCAGTTATTTAAAATACTTTAAAAAGTATATTGTTCTGGTACAGGCATTAATATTCGCCACTACAATTTATTAGGATCCAGAAACAACGCTTATTTTTAAAAGAAATTGAGGAAGCAGTTGGCTAATTAAAATCTCTAGTTGTAGCAACAAGTTTCAGTTTTTCAGAATACGTAAGGGCATCTTTGCTAATTAACATTTTTAGCAAGAACATTCAAAACTCTTTAAGGTAAAAAACTTGTTGAACGAATCGTGCTCATTCCTGAAAATTCAGTGAAATATATTTTTTTCTATTAAAATAATGGCCCATGCCATGACAAGCGAAAACAAGTGTTCTCATATTTCTTACTTCTTTTTGCGGATTTACAGAGGAAATTGCTTCTGTTAAATTGACGTTTTGCTTTAGAAAAGAATTTCTAAAATTCGACCGAGAACATAAAAGTCTTGAAACAATATGGCGTTACATTTTGTCACTTAATACGACATTCTTCAGGAAAAACGAAAACATAAAATGACAAACTTTTAATGAAAGGTTTCGAGGTTTCTTTGCATGTAAAACTCAGTACAGGCAGGCGCCATGTGTTGCATCTCACATCTTAAGAAAATTTGCTAATTATTCAATGGAACTTCCAATGCTACTTTTTTCCCTTTGTTCTTTTCATTATTTCTCGATGAAGTTAGATCAAGTGCTTCCAGAAATTAGTTTTATCTTTAGAAAACCCTGTTCTTCTTTTTCGATGTTTGAGGCTGTTTCGATTTTTTCCCTGAGGAATATTTTTCGAAAATAATTTCTGAAACCGTCAATGAGTGATAAATTAATAATTTTGAAACCTATATAATAAACAATCACTGTCTCGCATTTATTATGCAGGAATATTTATTTATTTTAAGATTTTCTTATGGAAAAGTTAGTATGAGATAGACACAGTTAAAAATTTTAAATCTAATGTGTATAAAGTTTTTGAAAATAAATTTGTTTAGAAAATTGAAAGTTTTCGGAAAACAAAGAATTGTCTTTTTATGAGTATAAAGTGAATAAATAGTCTTTCTAAAAGTGAATATATAGTTTAAAGAATTTTAAATATTTCTTAAAAAAAATCTGACAAATTAAATATTTTATTTTACTTAGGTGAATATAAATATTAATATTTTAATGATAATATTAATTTTTAACAAGTTTTATTACTGATTCATGACAGCATGCTGTTTTATATTATCATGTTTAACAATGAGGTAAATATACAATTTTTATTCATCAATTTTAAAATTTTATTGAAATATCTTGTAGTAGAAAACTGTCGATTAATGTTAACTGTCTAATAAAAACATACAATTCGAATGAAAATATAGAAAGCATGTACGATTATAACCGTTAGAATTATTTTATTTACAGTAAATGATAAATTTTTAAGATGAGAAGAAAACCCAAAATGTTTTTAATATATATTTATAGATTTTAACGATCTTATGTTAATGTAATTTAACACTATTTACATAAATTTGAAAGGCATTTTTAAATGTTTTAAGAGCTATTGTGAAAATTAAAATAAAGAAATATATTTTTCTGAAGCAATTTGAAAGCTTTTAGTTACATTAAAGTAATTTAAATTGTATACATAAAGGATTTATAAAAACAATATTAGTGTATTATATATGTATTTCATCTAAGTACTAAGAAGATTTTTTTGTAAAAATTTTTCTCTCCTTTTATTCTTCATGCCACAAGATAAAAGTTAAAATTCAGGAGATAAACAAGGAGAAAAATTTTTCATCATGAAATATTTATGGCTTTTTTTCTGTCGTGGGTAAAAATGCTATTTTCTGAAAAATTATAAACTTATTTTTATATAGTTTTTTTTTTTTTCAAACAGTGATTTATTTATTCTGCCCTTCAAAATAATTCCAACACTTGTGTCTTAAATAAAGTGTTATTCTTTGAAGAATATTATTTTACTATTATTTATTAAATGAGATAAGAGACTAGAAAAAACAAAATATTTTAATGCAAATGTACTTTTATATCGTAATTTTCCCCAAAAATTACCAAAACTAAGTATTTCAAATTACTTTATTTTAAGTATTTTTAATCATTCGATTTATGCATGTTTGTGAAAGATAGACCATATTAGATATTAATTGGGAGAATTTTTTTAATTTTTATACTACTTCATAATGATAATAATTAAAATTTAATGATTTTGTTTCTAATTATGAGTAACAAACTTGAGATATAATATATTATCTAATACAATGAACATTTACTTTATTAATTTGATAGAAAATAATAAGATGATTTCATATATAGGTATTTTTAAACATTAAATTTGTGCATGTTTACGAAAGATAGAATATAGGAGATATGTATTGCAAGATTTTTGTTATTATTTATAGTATTTCCTAATAAAAATAATTAAAACTTGATGAATTATTATTTAATTATGAGCATTGAAACTTCAGACAATTTTTTATAATACATTATCTTATACAAGGCACGTCAGCTTATTAATATGATAATAAATAAATATATGCTTTGATATTAGAAATAAAAGGGAAGTTGTGCATCATTTACAAGCGGATTATTGCTAGAAAGATTTTTCTTTTTGACGAAACTGATTTAAAATATCGAATATGCAATAAAATCTGTTGAATTAGACAATATATATACACATATATATATATATCTGTGTCTATTTACAAAATGAATTATATTATATTGTAGAACACCAATAATTTGGTATTTACCAACCTTCAGAAGAAAAAAAAAAAAAAAAAAAGATACTAAACAGAAAACCTTTTTAATTAATTCTTTCTAACAATCAAAAATTTTTTCAATTAGCTGACATAATCCTCAAAAACTAATTACTTTTAGAAGAATCAGGTAAGAATGGTATTATAAGAGAAAATTTTTTTTAATTTATTTCTTATAATGATACATTTTATGATATTTTTATTTAAAAGCTACATTAAATAAATTACTTTATTTTCTGCTGTAGATATAATTGGCTTTCTTTGATGCAAAGATTTGAAACCATTTTCGATTAAGAACCATATTGCGCATGTGGCAAAGAAGCACTATTTTAACTTTTGTAAATATACAAGGTTTTTTTTTTTTCCTAAGCGTTGGAACTAGTTGGCTGTGAAAAATAATATATTTTATTACTTATAACAACAACAAATTCAATATTTGCCATTTGAACAAGTCTTGAACTCACGAACAGTTGAATAATTCCAAAACATAATCTGTGTCCGAAAACACAAAAAGTATTTTGCTCTGTTTCTAGAAGTTCTTTCTTTATTCTGCACTGCCGTCTGTGCATTTCATACTCATCAATATCAGTTATAATTCTAATTCCATGAATCATCATGCTTAATTTCGGCATCTTTTATAACAGGAAATGGAATACTGATCCTTAATTTAAATCCAAATGGTTTTTTTTTCTTTTTAAGATTGAAATAAAAAAAAAAAATTTGCTTCTATTTTAAGGTAAAGGAACATAAGAACGATATGAATATCTCGAGGGGTAAAACAAATACAAATAAAAAAATAAACAGATATTTCGTATTACTTTGAACGAATCAAATAATTTGATTTAAACATAAACACTGCAATTGCAATTAGTATTTTATGAAAATGCGAACTAAGCTTTGCTAAATTTAATCTAAACTTAGTATCTGAATGATACAATAACTTAATAATTTTTTCCTGTCTATTCCTCAGATATGTTTGAGTTTTATTGTTGTTTTTTTTTTGCACAGACAATCAAATTACTTCAATTGTTTTTATAAAAATTCCTTGTATTAAGAGAGGAAAGTTTATTCTCCCTTTGTAAAAAGAGTTTTTAGGAAAAAAAATGGTTTAAACTTATTTCAAAGGCCATTTTCTTAACGTAAATTTAGTTAATAAAAGAAAATATAACATAATGTAGTAAAAAAAAGAAAATTTGTAACATAAATATCTTAGTATATTTTAAATTTTGAAGGTCCTTTTTTAAACGAAATCTTTGGTTTAGTCAATCTTCCTCCAACTACGCCAGTAAATGTTGCAAATGTTCTTAAAATTTTAATGTTCTTTTCTGTTTGCTGAAGTACTAAATACTACAAAATGAGGAATCTTTCTGCACCTAAAATTTATACTTTAGATGAAATCAAATTGAATTGATAGATTTTAAATTTCCTTTTCAATGTTTTGCTTTGAAGAAATATGTCACGGTAGCGTAACTTTACAAAATTGTTCAAAAATTGCAAAACTTTTGTTAATCTAAATTTAAAGTTCAGACCATTACAACTCTAGAGAATTTGTTGTATTTCAAAGCATTCCAAAAAGTAAAAATATATTT
The DNA here is from genome assembly GCA_021605095.1 of Caerostris extrusa. NCBI lineage: Eukaryota > Metazoa > Arthropoda > Arachnida > Araneae > Araneidae > Caerostris > Caerostris extrusa. The sequence goes on from BPLR01013057.1 coordinate 16,136, forward strand.
TTCTAAAATAAATTTATTGAATTCTGCTGTTTCATATCAAACATTGACTTTGATATAACATTTTAAAGTTGTCTTTTTGAGGAAACCTTAATTAAATCTAATCTATAAATCAATGTCTGTATAATTCCATATTATCATATTGTACTAATTTAGCATTCTAGTTTTTAACAGTATAATATTAATAAAAAAATTTCTCAAACATCTGTCTTAAAATAGGATGTATGTAGATTTCATATAAACTAATTTAAAATTTGTATAAAATTAGATATTGCATCATTAAATTTACTGTAAATTTGCATTGTTATTTAATTGGTTAAAAGTGTTATTCTTCTTAAACAAAAAGGAAATCCTACCTTATTGCAAAAAAGTTTGAAGAGATTTATTTTAAATGTATTTCTCCTTCTAGAAACACATTTCATTCTTAACTTAATGAACATTATTATTTGAATATTAACTTTAAAGGTATTTTTAATTACATAACTTTTTTTTTTTTTGTAATTGTTTCTCTGAATATCACCTAATTACATTTAAAATCACTCTAATAACCAAATTAAAAATATAAGGAAAAAATTGATTAGAATGTGTTAAATTGAAATCAAATATTGCGACTAATAATAGAATTGAAATTCACAAATGGAGATTAAAAGTTCTTCTTTCGGCAGAACCATTGTTAAAATTTTATTATGCTTTAATGGCCACAGATTAGAATCCTGTTTCTGAGAAAAAGTTTAATGAGTCGCACCACTGTAAGAAATTAAGTTTCAACATTTCTGACAAAAATTCTGAGACAACGGCGAATATTTCTTCCATTTTCAAAAAAATTTTCAACCATTTTCTTCCGAATATAATGGAATACTGCTAATTAATTTCTGAACACATAATTCCGTTTAGTACCTACTTCTTGAGCCCAGAATGCGTGCACTGGGCAGAAGTTATTTGGGCACTCAGCAAAGCCAGACATCACTGTGACCTCAAGTACCATCAGTTTTAACAAGTGCATTACATAAGTTGGAAATGCAGCTTTTTTCTTTTTTAGCTACAGCTCTAGAAGACTTGGGAGTTGATGATTAAAATATTTCCGAGTTAATATCCGAATGGTTGTATTTTCTTTTTAAAGGAGTATTAAAACTTTCGACAGCCTGCAACCAAAGCACCATTTTAATGGTTCATTGCCTAAATGCAGGTTTATGAAAGGAAAAGAGAAATAAAACTATTTTCGAATCACTTCTGGTGATGACTTTAATTGAAACACTGTTCGTGCTGGTAGGATTTACTATAACTCGCGCTTTAAAATGCTGTCTTATGTGAATGAAAGTAAGAGCTTATGTTTAAAAGCGAACATATTTTGAATGTTATCAGAATTTATTCAATAAATTTGAATCATTAGATTTTGATATTAATGTAAAATACATTTTAATCCAAACATTCATTTTTATCAATTCTCAACCACAAACATCTTTTTGTTAATCATTATTAGTTTAAAACATTTAAACACAAGAGATCATCATTTTTAGAGTATTAGTACAAATGTAACAACAATGCTTAGCTCCTGTAAATGTCACAATCAATTTTATTTTGTTAATTTATTGAAAAAAAATTTATTTTGCTATTGAACCCATCATAAAAAGAAAAAATTCTAAGAGGAATGTGCTATTAAATAATTCCTATTTTAAAATTTCTGAGTTGCTAAACTTTAGCATTGCCGTAAATAATTTACATTTTTATAAAGTATTAAGTTAATTAAAAACTGTAGCTATGAAATATATAAAATGTGGTTTTTGTTCAATTAAGAATAACTAATTAAATGTTTATATTCTTTCAGTTACGTTCCAGCTTAAAACATAATTATAAATGCCTGATAAAATTTAAAAAAAAAATACAATTAAATTTCATCTTTAGTTATTAGTAATTTAATCAAATTAATAATTAAATTATTAATTTATTTATAATGTTTTTAAGAATTTAAATTAAATGATAAGAAATATAAATTCACCGCATATCTAAGCCTATGTAACATTAATTTTAATGTTCATATTCTGCGTTTATATAATAAATTCATTTTAAATTGCAAACAAAAAAAAATGGTTGCTCTGTGAACGAAAGTAAATCACGAATTCTAATATATTGCCTATAAAAATACAATTCCACGAATATTTGTATGGGACTATTTTATTGATTTGCTTACTTATTATTAAAAATTGATTTGTTACTTATATCCACTTGTAAATGTCTCGTGTGCCTTCGGGCAGGGCGATTAGAAGTTTGATCTATCCACTTGTAACAATAGAGGAAGATATGAAAGTTCAAACTTATGCAAGTTATTGTAAAATATTATTCAATTATATAAGAGCACCAATATTTCAAACGAATTAAAATTGTTGGATACTTGTAATAACTAGCTTTTAGCAATAAACTTTGAGAAATAAAAGGCAACGAAACTATAGGCATTCTTCCGCACTAATGGGATCTCCACGCATTAAATAACAAAACCGTCTGCTGTGTTGCACGTGAATAATTTCGGTAACTTCAACCACATTTTAAACTGTTTGTGAACAGAAAGTGCTCCGCTTCCCTAAATGAAACCAAAGTAGGCCATTAGTTCAACAGCACTCCAATGGCAATGTCCGATAATAGATTCGTGGCTATTAACTTCCAGCTCCGATCTCTGTCCAACAAAAGTTGCCAAAGTAGACCAGTTTTCATCATCCGGTTTTGGACAGTCACCTTTGGAAATCCGGACACTTGACTGATATTCGATGGCACAAGCAAAAGGGGATGTTCCTGCATAACTGGTCATTGGCTTTTGACATGTCCATCGATACTGACAGGGCTCGTTAAAGCCAACTCGACTTCCCGCCTAATATATTTTCAGGATAAAAAAATAGTATTGATTTGTAAAAAAGAAGTTTAAATAGTTATAATATCTTCTAAAAAGTTTGTAGATTTTCTTTTACTGTTAAATAAAATACATCAGAAGAAAAACATCAGTCAGGAAAAAATGCTATGCATAACTGTTGAGAACAGTAATTGAAATCTGACAAAATTTTTAATTGATCAAAATTTCATATTTTCTTATAGAATACTTTTTGCCTTCCATGGGACACCAGTAAACTAGCAAATACATAATAAAATGTAAATCAAGATACTAAAATCTTCGAATACATATTGCAATGTTACTAAACAGCTGAAAGCGAACTTGTACTTCGTCATGTCATTGAAACACATTTATTGCTATACTCAGAGTCTTATAACATTTTAATGATTACATTCTTCAAATATTGTAACAAATTCAAAACTTATTTTAAGTAGTCCCAATACATTACCGTACTTCTTAATGACGCTTACATTTTTAATTTCCCAGAGAGAAAGGATTGAAATACACTGTGTGACATGTAGAATACAAACAATAAGTTAAAATATTTTATGACCTAACTGCTTTTGCAGATTATTATGGCTTTATTGTTGGAAGTTTAAATAGAACAACTAAACGTCTCTTATATTAATTACAAATATAATTCGTTTATTACCTGAAAAGATACTGAATCAAGACCACACGCATATCTGACGTAAGTTGTGCTATAATACATGATTATGTTTTCATAACAATAATATAATCCAGAGAAATTTCTTATTCATGCCATAACATAAATTCATGTCCCTTTTTGTGACTTGTTCATAAAAAAATTCATGATAATTTTCTATCATGAATACAAGAAAATATATTTTTCTATATAGCAAATAATATACAAATATCTGCTATCTTGATCCCAGAAGGCAGAGGCATAACTGGAATTTTGCAAGTGTAATCATGGATCTTAATACATAAAAATGGAAGAATTCTATGTCGTCTTTTTTTCCAAGATAACCACTAGTAATGAAAATCTTTGAATACAGTAACATCACGATGGAAATTAAGATGGAATAAAAAAATCGGTTATAGCAATATATTCAGAGATTTGAAATATTCTATTTACCTTGGGGTTAAGTTATGCGATTCAATCAAAATAGGTATTCAAATGTTTCCTAATATTTCCGAATCGAACTTGCATCAGAAACATACACGAGATAGAGACAAATTTTCTATCGACAACTAAAAGCGGTGATTCAAAGACAATTTTTAATATCTTACCGTTGATAGAAAATTATTTAAAAATTTTGAAAACAAACAATAATTTAAAGTTATTTTAACATTTTTTTAAAATTTCATCACGAAATAATTGGGAAAAAAATAAATATTAACTTCAAATATACTTCCTATTAGTATAAAAAAATATGCATCCTCTTATACAACATATCTTTTTATATAGTAACATATAGTTTTAATATATATACACAGTTTTTAACATATAGTTTTAATATATATATATATATATATATATATATTAAAATAGACCATAATTGTTTTTAATATAAAAATATTATTCACTAAATTTAAAATTTGGTTTTCATTACTTTTCTGCACAGTTAAATCCAAAAGATATCTCCAAATGATAATTTTTAGGGGTATAAAACTTACCAAATTAATATTGTTATTCATAAGCATTTGTTTATAAAAAATGCTTAATAAATAAATACAAATTGTATTAATTGGGTATAACCCCAATAAATACAAGTATAAATTGGTGAAATCAATAAATGTAACTAAAGGTAAAAAAGAAAGCCAATAATTTAAAAACAATGAAATATTAATTTTTTTCAGAGATACATTTTCATAAAATAAAATACAAAAAGAATCAAAATAATTTTTCTGCAAAATAAATGCGTTAACAAGTATGAAAGGATATTAAAAGTTCAAAAGGCATTTCTCAAGTTATGTTTTGATGAAAATAAATTTAAAACTTATTATTAAATAATAATTGCATATTTTTTCGAAATAAAACTTGTTACATAACGAATGAAAGAATCAGTAAAATAAACTTCTACAACTTTTTTTTTTTACATTCGTGAGAATTACTTAGACGAAATATATTTCGTAGTTTTTAATAAATTTTGTTTTCAAAGGTTTCAGGTTATTAAAGGTATTTCTACTACTAATTAATTGAAGATTATTGAGTTATATTTTTAAATATATTAGTACTTCGTAAAATTTTAGAAAATAATTTCTTTTAAATGAGGATTAAAACTTTCAACAGCTTGAAACTAATGCACCATTTTAATGGTTCATTGCCTAAATGCATGTTTATGAAATGAAAGAGAAATAAAAATATTTTCGAATTGCTTTTGATGATGGCTTTAATTGAAAACACTGTTCGTACTAGGAAGGATTTACAATAACTCGCACTTTAAAAAATGTTACCTTTTTGTGAATGAAAGTAAGAGCTTGTATATAAAAGCAAACATGTTTTGAATGTGAGTTTAAAGTCTTCAGAATTTATTCAATAAATTTGAATAATTTGATGATGGAATTAATGTAAATTTAATTTTAATCCAAACCTGCATGAGCCACTAACATTTCTTTTGTTTATCATTAAGAATTAAAAACACAACCTTCATTCTAATTTAGAATCTTAATTTTTTAGAATATTATCAAAAATACCTCAACGATGCTTGGCTTCCGTAAATATCACAATGCATTTTATTTTGCTAATGTTTATTTGCTAATGAACGCAACATTCACAAAAGTTTCTAAATTAATATGCTAAAGGTAATTAAAAACTACAGTTTATATCCTTTTAGTTACTCTCCTTCTCAAAACGTAATTTTAAATGCCTGATAATATTTAAAAGGACAATTGATTCCATCTTTAATCATTATATTTCAAATTAGAACCAATATAAATTCATCATAACTTAGAGGCATTCCATGCAACATAAAACATTAATGTTAATTTTCATATACTAAAATATATTTCTTTTAAATTGAAAAAAAAAGGTTGTTTTTGAATTAAAGTAAATAACATGTTCTAATATATTGTTAGTCTAACACACTAATTACACTATTCCGCTATTCCAACACTAATCCAAAAATTTTTGTATGAGATTATCTTGTTCATTTGCTTATTTATATAATTGAAAATTGAACTGTTAATTATATCTACTTTGTAACAACAGAGAAAGATTTGAAAGTCCTAATCTTTGCCAGTTATAATAAGATTTATTCCCTTTCATAAGATAACCAATATTTCAAACGAATTAAAATTGTTCAATCATTGTAATAACTAGATTTTAGCAATAAACTTTTGAGAAATAAAAGGAAATACAACTATAGCCTTTTTCTTCCGCTCTAATGGAAACTCCAACCATTTAAATAACAAAACATTATGCTGTGTTGCACTTGAAAATTTCGGTAACTTCCTCCACATTTTAAACTGTTTGTGAACAGAAAGTGCTCCGCTTCCCTTAATGAAACCAAAGTAGGCCATTAGTCCAATAGCACTCGAATGACAATGTCCGATAATAGATTCGTGGCTATTAACTTCCAGCTCCGATCTCTGACCCACAAAAGTTGCCAAGGCAGGCCTGTTTCATAATCCGGTTTTGGACAGAGTCTCCTTTGAACATCCGGACACTTGACGATATTCGATGGCACAAACAAAACACGATGTTCCTTCGTAACTGATCTTTGGCTTTTGACATGGCCATCGGTACGGACAGGGCTCGTTAAAGCTAACTGTATTCTCGTCTAATATATTTTCTAGATACAAAATAGTATTACTTAATAGCAATAAAAAAAAAAGAAGTTTAATAAAAATAAAAAATAATATAAATAAATTTAAAAAAGGGTCTCAAATTTCCTTATTGAATTTACAAACTTCCATTTATTGCTACGTAAAATACTTAGTACAATATTCAGAAAAGATGCTATGCATAACTTTCAGAACAGTAATTGAAATCTGACAAAATTTCTAATTTTCAAAATTTCTAATTTAAAAATTTCATATTTTCTTACAGGTTGCTTTTTTTTTTACCTACAATGGGACACTGGTAGTTTTGATTGAGTTTTCAAATAGGACAAAATATATATAGGGTAAGCTTGTATTAAACATTGATGCTGTTGTTATACTTTTATATTTTTATAAAAAAATATAGTATATTATTATATTTTTAGAAGAATGGTATAATAGAACGAAGTTGTTTGTTTATGTTATGAGAACAATTCATCTCTCTTTTATTCATAAAATTTTCGTGTTAACCTTCTATTATCAATACAAAAAAATTTAGTTTTTGGGATACCAGCAAAAATTAATATGCATATATCTGCTATTATATAATGCCAGAAGGTAGAGACATAGCTGGCATTTTGGTAGTGTAATCATGGATCTTAGAGTATT